>CM034147.1:159861032-159882951 GCA_019776745.2 Taxus chinensis
ATTATTGATGTTATGACTTATCAAAATTGAGATGTTCAGTGATTGCAATTAATTGATAGAAATTTCAAATTTTGGTGATGATGATATAGCTATGTGTATGATGTTCTTCGAGGATATGTATGTGTGTTTTATTTATTGATGTATTTGATGCAACGTTGAGTCCAAAGAGATATTCTTTGGTTGTTTGTAGGAAATTATATCACAATAAACAAGAAGGGGCTAGGAGACTAACCATGGAAGAATATTGGATGTTTGCAACAAAGATTACCTTGGCAATTTTGTATCCGTGCATAGTGTTGTGTTATTTCCAAGTTTGTTGGGAGGTCCCTATGGGTGGGTGACCTAAAATGTGACCATGGGTTTGTGTGTTTATTTTCCCTCTTTTAGTTTATTTATTTTGAAGACTATGCAATTTCTTTTATTTTAATGTATTCTTACTTATTGATGTTCTCTTGTTTAGTTAATTAATCATGTTTGAATTTTAGGGATTTTTTTTGTCAATTTTGATAAGAAAATTGTTTTGGTGATAAAATTAAAAAAAAATCTTGGTGGTGAAATTGTCTTAGTGTATCATTAAATTTTTATTGTTATGGAATGGGATAAGGGGAGGGAGATCATTACGGAGTAGGGGGGGAGAGGGAGATATTAATATATTGAGCATCTTTTTATGTTTTATGTAGTGAAACTAGTTGCTAATTATGCAATATTTTTAATTTATAAAGAAATTATAAACATAAATAATTTAATTTATTTTCTAAATACAACTTTTTAGGGTTAAATTTTTCAAGAAAAGTTTAATTAAACCAAAAGGAAACTATCATATGAGGATCTAGTGGAATACAATTATGGCATATCTAACATTCAAATCCATTAAAATGTTTTCAAATCTAATTCATTTTGGAAGGAGTTAGCTTCTTTATAAGTTCAATTAAATAAGGTTATGATAGTTTATTTTTAATACAAAGTTTTTAATCAAAAGTTTTGATTTGGATCGAGCGACAAGAGGTTGAAATGCCTCCAAAACACACATAAACTATCTTTAAGAAAAACCCAATATGCTATGATGTTAATCAAAATATAATAATAATATCCATGTTTCTAATCAATAGTAATCAAAATCATGGTAAAATAAGTGTCGAAAAGGAGTGGGTACTGCATATACAATGTTTTTATTGTTTCAAATGACATTGTTGTACATTTTTATTAAAAGATTTTTTTATGAAATATAACAATGGCTCGTTTTAAATAGATTGTTAAAAATGTTTATCATAATGAAAGATTCTCACTAACAAGATATAATATCCACTTCGAATACATTTTTAGATATGTGATTATGTTACAACGTATTATTCACATTTAAGCATATAAATATATAGAAATACATTAAAATGAGAATCAAAAAAATTAATTAAATGATAAGTCCAAAGAATTCTCCAATCTTTATATTATTATTAACTTTTTCTTTTATAAATTACAATGTGCATATAAAATTATTTAAAGATCCTTAAGAATTTAGACGAAATTGTTAGAAAATATTAATCAGTACTTAAAATAGGAAATCTTTACTTCAAACATGAAATTGTATAGATAATCTAAAGAGTGGTGCGTAGTTACATATATAAGAAACCAGCGAGATGGGCATGCGTGTTTCATTTATTTAGTAAGTATGTTGAACCATGGAAAGTAAAGCGTGGAGGGAACTATGCGGCAGGTAGGAAGTTCCACTTTTGGGAGTCTTGAATATTGGTAGTTTTTGTTATCTTAATATCGTCGAGAGTACGTGCTTCAAGTGAGATACTTATCCTCCCCTGCCTGAATAGGAGTCGGAGATGGAGCTGCCGTCTCCAGCTTAACGTTTTCGACACAGGAAATGTCTGGGACACAGGGACATCCTTTTTCAATCACCAGATACTTATCTGGGCCATATTGGAAACAGGAAATATGCACCCTGGTTTGACACTCAAATGAACCTTCAGCCTTATCTATCTGGACCTGGGCCATCTTGTAAAAACAATATTTAATTAACTACAGAGGAACTCGTTTACAAAAACACACAGCAGATTAAAGCGTCACCGTTTATTGATGAGAAAAATGAAAAACTATATACGAGAGCAAAAGATTTTCCAAAACATTACATGGATGGCAATATCTTAAAAAATTGTAAATGGAAATTTTAAATTATCTCGAGCTATGTTCCGAGAAAACCACTGCTATTTAACTCCCAAAGCAATATGGAGTTTACAGTTGAGTTGAGGTATGCGAAGAGCAGAGAATTTGTAGCTAGTTCAGATCAACAATGGAATATAATAAAGTAAAGAACGAACAATAGAAGATAATAATAAATTAAAGAAGGAACAACCGAATCGAATAACTTAAAGGAGGAATTATTGACTATAATATAATAGAGGAACCAATAGAATATAATAAAGTGAAGCTCTATCCACACTTGGGTGGAGGCTGTCTTTTCTAAACAATGAATGGTACTCTCACTTTATTTGTTTTATCTTAATTTATATAGCAATTAGCGTGTCAAGGTCATTACAAAATTACTGTACTCTTTTTCTAGCTTTTCATTATTCTCGCCTTTATGCCACGTGATTTAGGGATTTCAGTGTTGTATAATATTATTTTTTGAAGTGGTTCATTAAAAGATGATAACAGTTCTATTAATATAGTAATAAAATGAATAAATAAGAAAAGTTTGATTATAATAGTTTGTCATTTATTCATTATAATTGATTTCGGTGATCATAGTTGTCTATATTCACTTGAACAATTGATTGAATCAATGAGATGTATGTATTAGCCTCACTTTATCGACAGTTATCCTAATAGATGCAAGACATACATTATAGGGGTTACCTTTCGAATATGACAAAAAGGTTACCCAATGTAAAGGAAAGAATACATATACTTTCGAAAGGATTGTGTAATGATAGTATTTTTACGCTTCAATGAAGAAGTGAAGAGTGAAAACTTATTTCTATAAAATATTTTATTTCAAAAATGGAGTAAGTATGTTGGTGTGATGTAGTGATGATAAATAAGGATGGAATAAAGGTATATGGTATACCCATAGTAATACGAGAGGTAGTAAAACAATATGTAGATGTCATACTAGATTAGTTACAATATGTGTTACCTCTGAAGAGGGATATACAACACCATATTAATTTGATATAATGATCATCCCTTTCGGATTAGACATTCTACATGATGAGCCTAAAGTAGAGTGAGGATTTGAATAGGAAAGTGAAAGATCTAATAAAGGAAGTGTTAGTTAGATAAAGCATGAGACCATGGATAAGTCCAAAAATACTCACTCCCAAAAAAGATTGATGTTAGAGTATGTGTTTCGACTATATAAAAATTTAAAAAATCACATTAAATAATCAATTTGTTGCTCCAATATTAGATGATATGATGGATGTGCTAGTAGGATCCCATTGTTTTAGTAAGATTTACATGCAAAGTCTATGCTACCATATATCAATCTATGCAGGGGATGAATGGAAAATAACTTTCAAAATAAGATATTGGTTATGTGAACAGATGGCGATTCCTTTCGGGTTAGCTAATGCACCCATTACATTCATAAGGTCGATGAGAAAAGTATTTGGAGAACACAATGATAACTTTTTTTAATCCATTTTGTTGATATTTTAATATTCATTAGGGTATAAGATGAAGACTTGTTTCATTTAAATTTTTTGTTAGAATGGTTACAAAAGTAATGTTTGTCTAAAAACGTAAAGAAGTGTACATTTCTTGAAGTAACTCTAGTTTTTTGGGGTTCATCATCACGAAGGATGGGGTAAGTATGGATGAGGAAAAAATGATGATATTTTAAGAATGGCCCATTTCAAGGAATGTGATACAGGTTAAAATTATTCATGGTGAGGGATATTTCTATATGAGTTTCAATAGCATTTCCACACCAATTATAAAGAGCACGAAGGGATAGGAGTTTGTACATGGGAAAAGGTATTAGTAGATAGTTGTTAGTTTAGTACAAAGATAGTGTCAGAGGAACATGTTTTGGTACATTGAAAAAAATTAGCAAGTTATTTGAGGTTCATTATGATTCCTCATATGTGAATATTGGAGGTTTACATAGTCAAGAAGGACGACATGTAGCATTATTAAATGAAATTTTCAATTAGGAAGGGAAGAAATACTGTATTTATGATGTGGAATTTTATGATATTATTTAACCATGACGTCATTAGAGACATTACTTGGTAGCTCTAAGAAATTGTTACTCTTTACATACCATGAAGAGTTATGTTATGTATACATAATAGAAAAAAAAAATATTAGGAATGAGAAGTGGGTACCATATTTGAAATAATATAATAACAAAATTGTAATATATATATATATATATATATATATATATATGAAATTCACTTAGAAAACTTAAGAATTTAGAATTAATTGGTAGAAAATATTGATGATTACTTAAAATAGGAATACACACAAAGGATAGGATTGATTAGTTTAATTACATCACATAATTATTTGAGTGGAAAGCCCTATCAAAGGTGAGTAAGGTTGAGTTTCCATGCACTAAAATCGTTGAACATGCTTTCATTTTGTGGTATTACCTTTAAAATGAAATCTATAAAATAAAAAAAGGATACGACACAAAATTGGTGAAAACTTGAAAGAAAACTTTATTCTTATAGATTATGCTCATGCATTATTTTTAAGGTTTCAAAACCTAAGACAATATGATCTAAGAATTGAAGAGTATATGAAGTATTTTTACAAGCTATCAATCTAGGTAAAACAGGGAGAGATTGAATCAAATAGGGATACAAGGTATGTAAATGGGTTGATTTTCATATTACAAGTAGAATTAATTATGCTCTTTATCCATATCTTAGATAATTCTTATAAACTTGAATATTAAAAAAAAGGAAACAATTAATAGAAGTAATTTTAGAAGATAATTGAAGGGAGGACCATTTTCATCCCCAATAAGTAGAAGAGGTAGATTTTATTCCACAAAAGGTGAATCCTCTTTAATTTCACAAAACAGGAATAGTAGCCTCTGAATTTTATTAATGTTAAATCAATCAACCATTACAATGGAGTGCTACAATATTTATAGATATTGGACAACAATATAAAAACAAATAAATATGTTGCATAGGTGCAACAATATTCCTAAATACATAAGCTTCTAAAATATCATACGGAATGCAAAATGAATAATGATATAATTGTTATAACAACATAACAATTATATCCGTGAATATAATAAGACAAGTATGGTTTAATAAAACCATATAACAACATTAATTAAATAATAACAATAGATAAATAATTAATTATAAATGCATAATTAATTATCCTAACATTCCCCCTCTTAATTTTGTATTTTCTCAAGGGATGAGGAGAGGAATTCTTAGAACATCTCAAACTTGTCACATGCAAGTGACTTCGTGAAGATATCTTCTCTTTGTTCAGCTGTTGGAAAAAATTGAAGCTGGATGTTGTGCTTCAACACATGCTTGCGTGAAATGACCTTGTACCTCAATGTGCTTTGTACTTTCATGAAACAATGCATTGCGAACAAGTTTGAGAACACCTTAATTATCAACATACATGATGGTCAGTTTTATCTTGAGGTATTCCAAGTCCTTCTAGTATGTGACGTAGCCATATCGCTTCACAGATAGCTTCTCCTACAGAACGATACTCGGCTTCTGTGGAAGAGTGAGAAATAAAGTGTTGTTTCTTTCTTCCCCATGATATTGGTCTAGATCCCATAAAGAATACAAATCCAGAAGTGGATTTTCTATCGTCAATGATACCTGCATGATCTGAATCCCAATATCCAATCAAGAAGAAGTTGTCATTCTTCTTGTATCTAGACCAAGATCCACTAATCCTTTGAGATATCTCAAGATGTACCTTGTTGCTTTCCAATGAAAAACTTTGAGTTCCTGCATGAACCTAGATAGATAACTCACTGCAAAGCTAATATCTAGTCTAGTGTAGGTCAAGTAAATGAGACTCCCGATCAGCTACCGATAGAGAGTGGCACTTATCTCAGGAGATGGATTTGAACGAGATAACTGTAATCTATTCTCCATGGGTGTAGAAATTCATGTACAATCCATCATCCTTAACTACTCGAGCGTTGTCTTGGTATATTTCATCTGAGAAAAAAAGATGTGATTCTCTTTCTACCATAATTACAATCCAATACTGTGATGCCTATTTAAAACAGCCCACTTGAGACCCAAGAACAACCTAGGATTAGTTAGGAAAATTATGGATTTTTTTTAAAAGAGTCTACAACCAAGTTACAAGACAACAACTGTCACTAAAAAGTTTCAAATCAATTCTAATCCATAAGAGTATACTTTTATTTAATTCACAATTATTAGAGGTCACAAGGTTCAATTAGGTTCAGAGGGTAATTCCTCACCAGACCCACTCTCTAAGAGGATAAAGATTCAACTTAGTTTTTTATCAAAATTAATGAATTCAAAATTTCTCTAAATTATTCCCATTGGATAGGAAATTTCCTCACCTTTCCAGTGATATAAATAAGTTCTCCTAACTCCTCATATTTCTCGAGTTATGGGTCGGTGAGCCTTGGACTGAAAATTCTCCCCAAGAGCGGGCCTGCGGGGTGGCAGAAGACATTTTGGAAATTTTCCCACACGGGGTGAGAAGTCACTTTTGTGCCTACGCTCCCATGAGTTCAAAAGGGACATGTGGTATCTCATAATCCAATGCGGGGAAGGCAGAGCAATGGGGAGAAAATGGGTTTAGCGCCCCGAAGGCAAAAAGGGATAAATTCACCCGCGCCTCGGTCGATGCCTCGTGATGCCACATGGCAGATCCTAATTAGCTGTGGGTCGGCGGGGTGGTGGGGAAAATTTGGAAAATTTTCCAAAAAATATTTTTGAAGCTCTAAGGGAAAAAGGGACATGCTCATCTGCCGACGCCTCGTTATGCGACGTTGCAGGCTATGATTGGCAGTGGGCCGACGGGGAAACATTTGGAAAAAAATTCTAAATTTTCTAAAATGCCAAAGGAAAAAAGGGACCTGCTCCTTTTCCAATGCCTCATTGTGCCACATGAAATACTTTGATTGGCTGTGGGCCGGCGGGATGGTGGGGAAAATTGGGAAAAATTTTCTAAATTTTTTTGGAAGCGCTAAGTTAAAAATGGATCTACCCCTCCACTGACACATCGAGGTGCCACGTGGCATTCTCTAATTTTCTACGGGATGAGGAGGTGGTGGGGAAAAATTGCAAAATTTTCCCAAAAAAATCCGAAGCTCAAAGGGAAAAATTTGGACCCGCGGGCCCGCCAAGGAAATTTTTCCCATTTTTTTATACGCCAAGTGAAGAAAACTTCAGAAGGCCATAAATTTTGATAGAGAGCTTGGCTTTTGGAAAATGAGGACTTTCTAGAAATTTCTCGATGTCCTCTTTACTTAAGAATCATTAATTTTTAATTTTTATAAATTTTAAGGGTCAATTTCATGAAAAGGATATGCAGGCTTTTATAGTGCAAACTGGTAAATTTTAACTTGTGAGAATTGTTCAATTTTAACTTCTTCCTCTCTCAACATGCCAAATGGATATGGAGAATTGTTCTTAGGTGGATTTAAGAAATATTTCAAGATTCAATTTTCCTGATTGATTTTCAGTTTGAACATTTACATTTCTTGGCAGCAAAATAACTGTAACATGGTTTGAGCCCGATTTTGCTAAGCTTTTAACAAATTCTTTAAGTGTTTTTAGCTTATTTTGGGATCATTTTGACCTCATTAAGTTAAAATGATTATTTCATTTGCCTCTTATCTATTTGCATGGTTATTTGAACAATTGATAAAGGAATTTTAGAAAGTATACAATGAATTGAAAGAAGTGTATACATTTACAGAACATAAGTTAACTATCTCTTTTGTCATGAAATAAAACATTAATTCATTCCATGATGGACATAATAGTTCTATTTTTTGCAATCAGATATTAAAAAAAGAATGCATCTTCTATTATTTCCAAAATCATATATTATATACAGGGCATAAGAATACATTTTCTTCTCACGTGTTTCACTTTTCCACTTTCCAAACAGGTATTTCATAGTGTATACTAAACAAAAATTTCTAATGGAATAATATCATATGGACAAGACAAAACAACTTCCATTAATTCAAATTAAACTCTTATAACTTCCTTTCCATTCGATTTGAAAATATAACATACAAAATATGTATCATTCTTTCACATTCCAATTTACACTTCCATAACCAATACAACATCTTTCCATTACAAACATATACAAGTTTATCATCTTCAAGTGGTAACGGTTACAATAAGATTTGATTTCACAAGGGACAGTCAAACTGTCTTTATCTCAACTCTAAAACAACAATATGCAGATTTCTCATCCTTCCAATTTCATCACACAAACACTAGGGGAAAGGCAATGCTCTCCACCCAACCAAGATATTCAATGAAAAGGAGAATCCATCCTTCTTCATCGGCCCCCAAGCCCCAACCACAATGCAATAAAAGATGTGATCCAACTCATGGAAACAACAAGCTTCCATAAACACACAAGTAACACTTTCACAATAAAAACACAGTCCAAAATAGAATGTAGTTTATAACTACATTAAAGCATGATAAAAATACTAATCCTTCCTCAAGGAAGCAAAAGGAGCAAGAAACTATGGGGGATGCATCTTATACCTCCCAAAAGGGGAAATGGGTATCACAAACTCAATTACAAACCGCCAAAAAATAGTATATCATAGCCCTGACATTCCTTATGCCTCCGCAAAGTACCCCTTATTCCTCACAAATCTTTATGCCTCCCCAACCTCTTATGGAACCCTGTAATGAGTAAAGAAATGAAAGCTATTTCTTTGTAAGGTGGAACCCAAATCCCAACTCCCTCCACCCTTATACCTTCCTAAAACACACTTCTTCCTCCCACAAAATAAACCCCATAGTCTTCTTCTACACCATTCCCAGGTCATCTGCCCAATAACCCACAACATATCAAAACATTCATACATTAACATTTACATTCATACAAGAAGAGCATTTCAAGAGCCAAGCTCTAACCTCTCCGTGATGGAGTTATTCCAAGATCCAAAACAGAAAGCTTTTTCCCAATGCAAGCAACCCAAATCAGCCAAGCACAAGCATGCAACAATCTTCCAAATACTTCTTCAAAACAAGAGCTCCCCAAACAACAAAAGAATTTGCCCCATAATGAAATCTCCAAGGTGAAGCAACCAAAAACAACGCAAGGAATTCAAATTTTATAGAAGAGGGAAGGGAATAGGAGGCGGTGGATCCATGTAGGATGCCACATTTTACATCCTCAACCCCAACCCCAAAATTCAAGTTCATTCTCTAATGCACAATAAATATGTGGGTGAATAATATGATAGTTTACTTACACACTCAAATCCAACCCACAACCAAACGACTGAAATAAAATCATGCAAGAAAAGTGTAATTAAAACCTATAATTTACCTTCTCAAAAACTATTATAAAAATCAAATTTCAACTCTCCAACCATAGGAATGGTTGGTAAATAAATTTAAGAGGTATGGGACAAGTTTAACTTGTCCCACAAGCCTCCAAAATCAACCTCCAAGGAAAAATTTGAATTTCCAAGAAGGTGGAGGGTTTCACACTCAAAAGTTAACTACACATCTCTTACAACACTTTAATTCAAGGTAAACAACTCTATTAATTACTTTCTCATGATATCTTTTAATTAATTAATATTAACAACATGCTTACACACAATATTAATATAACATTTAATAAATAAATAACGGGGAAAATACATCACAAAATAAACACATGCAACATTAACAAAAGGGTCAAATAAATAAATACACATAACCCCTTTGTCACATTTAAAGGTGACCCCCCATGAGAATCCCTAACACAAACAAACATGCACAAAACAAACACTAGTTGCCATGGTGACCTAGTTGAATTCATCTAGAATTCCAATGTGGTTGGTCTCTAATCCCCTAATGTTTGTTGTGATATTTTAACCTGCAAAACTCAAACACCTCCTTTAGCCTTGTGGCCATATCAGAACATCCTAAATAATATAAATATAACCCCCAAAATCAGTTAGACATATGAATCACAACAACATCAAAGAAATCTAACAATATTATTTACACTTTCATCAACAACTATATCATCATCCAATAATTTCCATTTATAGGTCTACTCCCAATATCCAAATATCACACGTTTGAACAACATCTATAATATAACCATGTCAAACAATATATCATCATCAATATCCAAAATGGCTCAGATAATCATCATGCATCATAACTAAATCAAGTCAACAATAATCCACGATCTACATCTATCATCATACTATAATAAGGTCCATAATCATGTCTGTGATATAATTAGTTGTATCATGATTAGTATAAAAAAGGGTGTCAAAGGGAAGTGGGCACTACGTCCCCCTCCCCTTAGACCTGACTTTCTCCTAGAAGTCACTGAAACAAATCTTGAAAATAAACTTGTAGAAAAGTAGCATCATCCCATGTAGCTAAAGTCTCATCATATATGTCCCACTGCACCAAGACCTAATCAACCTCTCTGCCTCGAAGGCCCAGGGTCTTGTATTCTATGATACGAATGGGCTCCACCATCACCTACCCCTGATCCTGCACCTGTAAATAGGTCAAATCTAACACATGAGAAGGATATACAACATACCTCCTAAGAACTTAAACATGAAACACATCATGTATGCGAGACAAGCTAGGTTGTAATGGTAGATGATAGGCCAAAGGGAAAATATGCTCCAAGATTTCAAAAGGACCCGTGAATATAAGAGCTAACTTAGAACCTTTCCATAACAGGATAGGGCTCTTATGTGGCCTAACAAGAAGGAACACCTTCATGCCCACATCAAAAATATGGTCAGTCTTATGCTGATTTGCATAGTTCTTCTACCTGTCTTGTGCCTCCTGCAGTCTATGTTTGATCAAAACCACCTGCTACTCCATGTTCTGCAACAAAGTTGGTCCAAGAGAAACCATGTCCTCTAACCTATCCCAACTAAGAGGTATCTTGCACTCTCTGACATACAAATCCTGAAAAGGAGCCATGCCTATAGAACTCTGAAAGTTATTATTGTAGGCGAAATCCACTAGGTACAAGTACTCCTCCCATCTAGACTACTGATCCATCACATACATCCTGAGCATATCCTCTAAAATATGATTCACCCGCTCAGTCTGTCCATCTGTCTCGGGGTGATATGCTATGTTGAATTTGATTCTCATCTTGACGGCATGCTACATGGTAGTATAGAAATGGGAAGTGTAAAAAGTATCGTGGTCACTAATGATATTCTACGGAATCCTGTGCAACCTAACAATTCCATCAAGATATACCTATACCACTGCTACTAGCTCTATATGTGGTCTTTATTGGAGAAAAGTGAGCCACTTTTTTCAATTTATCAACCATGACTATGATGGCATCATGGTGATATCTCGACATCGGTAGTCCAATAATGAAGTCCATGGAAATGGTGTCCCACTTCCATTCTGGTATAGCATGAGGAAAGAGAAGGCGAGCTGGATGCTGATACTAGGCCTTCACTTTTTGGCACTCTAAACATCGTGACACAAATTGAGCCACATATCTACAAAGTCCTCTCTAGTGATACAACTATCTCAAAGTAGCGTGCATCTTCTTCACCCTAGGATGGGCTAAATAGGGTGCATGATGTGCCTTTGTCAATATGTCCTACATCAATCCTCCATCTCTAGGAACATAAATCTGACCTCTGTGCCTAAGAAGGCCATCTGCCTCTATTGAGAAACCATTAAACTTACCCTCGAGGGGTCTTTGAGACTTGATCTCTGCTCAAACGGCAATGTAGAAGCTATCAAGAGGAAACTGCTAAAGAATCCTACTTCGTAAATCTGTACCAACTGAGGTGGCCATAGGCACATGTCTCCATTTGCTGAGAGCATCTACCACCACATTCTCATTTCCTTTCACATGTTCTATCTCCATATCAAACTCCCAAAGCAACTCCATCCAACTCCACTGATGAGCATTGAGATTGGGCTGTGTGAAAAGGTGGTGAAGACTCAAATGATCAGTCCTGAGTGTGAATTTCTGACCAAGAAGAAAGTGCCTCCATCAAAGTAAAGAGTGCACAACTACCAAAAACTCAAGATCATGAGTCAGATAATTAAACTCATAGTCTTTGAGTGTGTGAGACTCAAAAGCCACTACTCTACCCTCCTACATCAATACACCTCCAAGCCCTGCTAAAGAAGCATCCATGTAAACAAAAAAACTCACCCTGTGGATCTGGCACTTCAAGAATAGGTGTTGTAGTGAGACATTTCTTCAGTGTCCTCAAGGCCTGCTCACACCTGTCCAACAAAAAAACCTTCTACCCTTTCCTTTGAAGGGAAGTGATGGGATGTGTAATCAGAGAGAAGTCTTGAAAAAATATCCTGTAATAACCTAATAGTCCCATGACGCTGCACACCTCGGTCACAGTAGTGGGTGTTGACCAATCCATGATCCTTCCGTAGAAATGATATGACCCAAATATTGTACCTTCATATGAAAGAAATCACACTTCTCCAAGTTCCCATAAAGCTACTACTCCTGAAGACACTAAAGAACCTAGCAAAGGTGCCCCTCGTGCTCCTCATGTGTATGTGAGTAAATAAGAATGTCATCAAGGAAGATGAGCATGAAGCAATCTAAAAAGGTCCTAAATACCCCGATTCGTCAAACACATAAACACTGCGGGGGCATTAGTCAAACCAAAAGGTACCACTGTGAACTCATAGTGGCCATATCTCATATGAAAAGCGGTCTTATGAATATCTGCCTCCGCAATCCTCAACTGATGGTAGCCTGACTTAAGGTCTATCTTAGAGAAAGTTGTGGCTCCCTTCCTTTGATCAAACAAATCATCAATGTGGGGAAGGGTATAATAATTTTTGATAGTTACTTTGTTAAGCTAGGGGTAATTAATACACAACCACAAGGATCCATCCTTCTTCATAAAAAAAATCACCAGTGCACCCCAAGGGGATACACTCAGACAGATAAGGCCTTTCTCTAGGAGGCCCTTGAGCTGCAACTTGAGCTCACAAAGCTCCAGGGTGATCATCCGATAAGGTGCTCGTGAGATAGGCTCTACTCTCAGAACTAGATCTATATGAAAATCAATCTCACGTGGGGGTGGTAACCCTGGTAGCTCCCCAGGAAAGTATTCTCTAAAATCTCTCAAAATGAGGTGATCATCTAGCAATGGTCCACTAGAACCATCCTCTTCTCTATCACTTATTTTAACAGCACAGACCTAACAACCCCATCGCACACACCACTTAAGCTGCATAGCAAAAATGGTGCAAATAGAAATGGGTCTCCTGACCCATGATATCACTCACTCAACTCCCAAATCATCTACACAAGATATAATCTTGTGCTAACAATCCATCCTAGTCCTATGAGAAGACAACTAGTCCATGCCCAATATGACTTTATAAGAGCCTAATGGAAAGATACGAAGATCCGAGGTAGTGGTGAAAGGTCCCAAATCTAGCACACAATCCTTAATTAAGGAGTCTATAGAGATCTTGGCTCCAATAGCCATCTCAACATCCCAACTATGAACCTGCCTAACAACCACCAACCTACATCGGTGTACTAAAGATGGTGCAATAAAAGAATCAGTAGAACCAGAATCAAACTAAATGGAGGTAGGAATACAACCTATGTTACCTGCAGTCTCAATAACTTTACTCTGATGCTCTGCTTAGAAGTTCTCAACCACTGTGTACATCCTATAACTATGCCCCGTATCACCAATAGTAGGCTCTAAGATCTATTTCTTAGCCTTGTTATTAGGGTTTTGTGGGTAGTCTCTCCAAAAATATCTAGTAACACCACACCCAAAACAACCGCCTGATCCTCTACCCTGTGTAGCAGGTCTAGTCGGTACTATAGAGGTCTGTGGTGTGGATCCTAATGATCCAATTATGGTTTGTTGGGGTCTTTGCTACGATCTCCTTCTGAGTGAGCTCTCTGAGAACCTTGTGTCCTAATGGGACCCCTAGGGGGAGGCCCCATACTCCGACCTCTTTGTGCATCAAACCTCTGTGGAGGTCTATAAGGTGGGTGGAACTGTTGCTACTGCTGCTACTGCTGTGGTGTAAAAGATGACTTTTGCTAAACATTGTCCACTATAAAGCAAAGGTATTGACCCCCTCAATCTATTGTCTTGCATCTATTGTATGCGGCTCTAGACTCGATCTCTAGCCTTTTGGGTCTTTCCTTGAGTCTCCTCTGCTATATAGGCCTTCTCGACCGCCTCGGCTAATGTATGTGAACAATGGATCCATACTGCACCTCCAATGTCTAGGTTCAGGCCCTAGATGAACCTATGGATCTATACCTACTCATCTTGCATGTAATCAACATACTAGAGTAGATCTAGAAATCTACTCTCATACTCAGCCACTATAAAAGATGCCTGTCGAAGGTCATGGAATTCATCTATCCACTACTGAATGAATCTCCATGACAAATATATGCTCTTGAAACGCTCTTCAAAGAGCTCCTACGCAACTGCCTCAGAATCAAAATGGAGCTTCTGCTCCTCTGTCCACCACCAGACACCAACTCAAGCCCTTAGTAGATGGATCGTAACACAAGATTTCGTGTTGCTAGAATAAGGACAAAGCTTGAAGCATCCGTTCAAGCTCACCAACTAGGCCTCTTCCTGAAATCCACCAATGTCATTAGAATAATGCAATGGCCAAAGCTTCAAGATTTCCCTGATGTGATCTACAGCTATGGTCAGATAAACTCTAGGTCTCTCTGTATGCTCATCTTTAAGCCTAGGGCTTCGAGACCTTTGTCTATGTCCTGAAACTTGGTCACCCTGTCCCCTCTATCATGACTCTGCTCTCATTGACTCTACATGGTATTTCTCTCCTCCATGCTCCTCGTTGGGCATAGGAGATACATGACCCTCAATGGAAGTGACTCTATCATGTCTGGCTACATGTCCTCCTATTGATCCTCTGCATACAGGGGCATTAACATCCTTAAGATTCTTTAAAATCTAGGGTAGGATGGCTACTACAGCATGATTTGGTGGTGGTAAGTCCAATTCTATATGAAAATACCCCTCGTTCCATCTGTGCCTCCTGCAAACACCAAGGTGAGAGTTAGTTCATCTTTCTAAGTTTTATTCATTTTCCATGTTTACGAAAATACGTAATTTGTAAACTAAGTTGTATTCTAGATTTACAAGTGTGCTAGGTTTAAGGTTCATATCTTAAGTTTTCTAGTGTGCCCAATGGCCCAAGCTTTTGAATCACTTATCTGATACCAAGCGTGATGCTTGTTAAAAACCACCCACTTGAGACCCAAGAACAACCTAGGATTAGCTAGGAATTTTTTTTTTTTTGAAAGATTCTATAACTAGGTTACAAGAAAACAACTATCACTAGCAAGTTCTAGATCAATTCTAATCCACAAGGGTATACTTTTCTTTCATTCATAATTATTAGAGGTCACAAGGTCAAAAATTTGGGATTAGAAGGTTCAATTAGGGTCAAAGGGTAATTACTCACTAGACCCACTCTCTAATAGGCTAAAGATTTAACTTGGTTTTTCTCAAAATTAACACATTCAAAATTTCCCCAAATTATTCCAATTGGATAGAAAATTTCCTCACCTTTCCAGTGATATAAAGAAGTCCTCCTAACTAATATTTCATGAGTTATGGGCTGGCAGACCTTGGGGTGAACATTTTCCCCAAGAGCAGGCCTGCGGGGAGGCGGGAGATAGTTTGGAAATTTTCCCGCGCAGGGTGAGAAGCCACTTTTTTTCCCACACTCCCATGACTCCGCAAGGGACACAAGGCATCTCCTAAGCCAAAGCGAAGAAGGAAGGGTGGCAGAGAGAAAATGGGTTTAGCATCCTGAAGGAAAAAAGGGATAAATTCACCCACGCCTCCACTAACGCCTCGCAATGCCACGTGGAAGTGCCTGCTTAGCTGTGAGTTAGCAGGGTGGCAGGGAAAATTGAGAAAAATTTCACAAAAAAAATTCTGAAACTCTAACGGAAAAAGGGACCCGCTCCTCCGTCGATGCCTCGTTGTGCCACGTAGTAGGCTCTAATTAGCTACGGACCGGTAGGGAAACTGTAGAAAATTTTCCCAAAATTTTCTGAAATGCCAAAGGAAAAGGGACCCACTCTTCTAAAAATGCCTTTTTGTGCCATGTCAAAGACTCTTATTGGCTGCGGGGTGGTGGGGAAAATTTGAAAAATTTTCCTAAAATTTTCTAGAAGCGCTAAGTTAAAAAGGGATTTGCCCCTCTGCTGACACCTCAAGGTGTCATGTGGTAGTATCTAATTTTCTGCTGGAGGATGGGGCAGCGGAGAAAAATTGGAAAATTTTCCCAAAAGTTCTGAGAAGCTCAAAGGGAAATATTTGGACCCACGGGCCCGCCAAGGAATTTTTTCCCAAATTTTTTTTTTACGCCAAGTGAAGAAAACTTCAGAAGGCCATAACTTTTGATAGAGAGCTCAAATTTGGGAAAATGAGGACTTTCTAGAAATATCTTGATGTCCTCTTTACTTAGAAATCATTAATTTTTGATTTTGATAAATTTTAAGGGGTCAATTTCATGAAATCGATTTGCAGCCTTTTACAGTGTAAACTAGTAAATTTCAACTTGTGAGAATTGTTCAATTTTATCTTCTTCCTCTCTCAACATGTCAAATGGACATGGAGAATTGTTCTTAGATGGATTTAGAAAAGATTTCAAGATTCAATTTTCCTGATTGATCTTTAGTTTGAACATTTACATTTCTTGGCAACAAAACGACTCTAACATGTTTTGAGCCCGAATTTGCTAAGTTTTCTAAGAAATTCCTTAAGTGTTTTTATCTTGGTTTGGGATTAGTTTGACCTCATTAAGTCCAATTTATTATTTCATTTTCCTCTTATCTATTTGCATGGTTATTTGAGAATTTGATAAAGGAATTTTTCAAAGTATACAGTGAATTGAAAGAAGTGTATGCATTTACAGAATAGAAATTAACTATCACTTTTGCCATGAAATAAAACATTAATTCATTCCATGATGGTCATAATATTTTTCTTTCTTTCAATCAAATATTAAAACAAGAATCTAGTTTCTATTCTTTCCAAAATCATATATTATATACAGGGCAGAATAATACATTAACTTCTCACGTGTTTCATTTTTTCACTTTCGAAACAAGGATTTCATAGAGTATACTAAACACAGATTCCCAATGGAATAATATCATATGGACAATACAAAACCACTTCCATTAATTCAAATCAAACTCTTACAACTTCCTTTCCATTTGATTTTAAAATATAGCATACAAAATGTGTATCATTCTTTCACATTCCAATTTACACTTCCATAACCACTACAACATTTTTCCATTACAAACATATTCAAGTTCATCAACTTCAAGTGGGAACGGTTACAATAAGATTTCATTTCACAAGGGACAGTCAAACTATCATTATCTCAGCTACAGATCAACAACATGCAGATTTCTCATCCTTCCAATTTGATCACAACAAGAGTAGGGGAAATACAACTCTTTCCACCCAACCAAGATATCCAATGAAGAGGATAATCCATCCTTCTTCATTGGCCATTGAGCCCCAACCACAATGCAATAAAAGATGTGATCCAACTCATGGCGACAACAGGCTTCCACAAACACATAAGCAGCACTTTCATAATAAAAACATAGTCCAGAATAGAATGTAGTTTACAACTACTTTAAAGCATGAAAAACAATACTAAGTATTCCTCAAATAAGCCAAAGGAGAAAGAAACTATGGGGGATGCTTCTTATACCTCCCAAAAGGGGAAATGGGTATCACCACCTAAATTACAAACTGCCAAAATATAGTATATCACAGCCCTAACATTTCTTATACCTTCCCAAAGTACCCCTTACTCCTCACATTTCCTTATGACTCCCCAAACTCTTATGGTACCCCATAACGAGTAAAGAAATGCAAGCTATTTCTTTGTAATGTGGAACCCAAATCCCAACTCCTTTGACCTTTATACCTCCGTAAAGAACATTTATGTCTCCCAAAAAGTAAATCCCATTGTATTCTCCTACACCATTCCTAAGCCATCTACCTAACATCCCACAACATATCAAAACATTCATACATTAACATTTACATTCATACAAGAAGATCATTTCAAGAGCCAAGCTCATACCTCTCCATGAAGGAGTTTTTCCAAGTTCTAAAACAAAAATCTTTTTCCCAATGCAAGCAATCCAAATCAGCCAAGCAAAAGCATGAAAAAATCCTCCAAAAACTTCTTCAAAACAAGAGCTCCCTAAATAGCAAAATAATTCACCCAAGAATGAAATCTCCAAGGTGAAGCAACCCAAAACAAGGAAAGGAATTTGAATTTAATAAAAGAGGGAAGGGAAGAGGAGGAGGTGGATCCATGTAGGATTCCACATCACACATCTTTAAACCCAACCCCCAAAGTCAAATTTATTCGCCAATGCACAATAAATAGGTGGGTGAATAATATGATAGTTTACATGCACACTCAAATCCAACCAACACCCCAAAGGACTGAAATAAAATCATGTAAGAAAAGTGCAATTAAAACCTACAATTTACCTTCTCAAAAATTATTATAAAAATCAAATTTCAACTCTCCAACCATAGGTATGGTTGGTAAATAAATTTATGACATATGGGACAAGTTTAACTTGTCCCACAAGCCTCCAAAATCAGTCTCCAATGACAAATTAGAATTTCCAAGAAGGTGGAGTGTTTCACACTCAAAATTTAACTACACATCACTTACACATCTGTTACAAAACTTTAATTCAAGGTCAAAATCTCTATTAATTACTTTCTCATGATATCTTTTAATTAATTAATACCAACAACATGCTTACCCACAATATTAATACAACATTTAATAAATAAAGAAAGGGGCAAATGCATCACAAAATAAACACTGCAACATTAACAAAAGGGTAAAATAAATAAATACACATAACCCTTGGCCACATTTAAAGGTGACCCTCCCACGAGAATACCTAACACACACAAACATGCACAAAACAAACACTAGTTGCCATGGTGACCTTGTTGAATTCATCTAGAATTTCAATGTGGTTGGTCTCCAGTCCCCCAATGTTTTTTGTGATATTTTAACATGCAAAACACAAATACCTCATTTAGCCTTGTTGCCATATCATAAAATCCTAAATAATATAAATATAACCCCCAAAATCATTTAGATATATGAATCACAACAACATCAAAGCAATCTAACAATGTTATTTATAGTTTCATCAACAACTATATCATCATCTGATAATTTTCATTTCTCGGTCTACTCACAATATCCAAATATCACATGTCTAAACAACATCCATAATATAACCATGTCAAACAGTAGATCATCATCAATATCCAAAATGCCTCAAATAATCATCATGCATCATAACTAAATCAAGTCAGCAATAATCCATGATGTACATCTATCATCATACTATAATAAGGTCCATAGTAATGTCTATAATAGAATCAGTAGTATCATGATTAGTATAAAAAATGGTGTTAAAGGGAAGTGGGCACTACAAAGACAATAATGCATTAGCCCGAGATCTTTCATGTTGAATGATTGAATAAGATATTTCTTCATTGCATTGATCATCTTCACTGAACTGCCAGTGATGACTAGATCATCGACATAGACAACAACAATCACAATCTCACCCCCTTGATTTTTGAGGTAAAGATTGGGATCATATGGATTTCTAACAAATCCATGTTATACAAGATGCTCATTAATCTTGATGTACTATGCCTGGGTGCCTATTTAAGGCCATACAGAGATTTCCTAAGTCTGTATACCTTTGCTTCTTGACCAGGTACTCCATATCCTTCAGCTTGAGTCATGTAGACTTCTTCTTGTAAATATCCATTTAGGAAGGCACTTTTTACGTCCATCTGGTGGACTTTACAGCCAAACTTTGTAGCTAGAGAAACCATCATCATGATTGTTTTGATCTTAGTTATGGGAGGAAATGTATCCTCATAGTCTATGCCTTCTTTTTGTGCATACCCCTTTGCTACTAGTCTCACTTTATACTTGTCCACTGTCCAATCTACTTTGTACTTTATTTTAAATATCTATAGACACCTAAAACATGCTTACACCTAGCATTTCCTCCAATTCAACCAATTGATGACACTTCGTTAATTCCCCCTTCTTCGCTCCACTCTTGGATGCCCATTTACGACACCTTCTCAGTCATATTCCTCTTATAATCAACTTAATTTGGTTAATATCTCTATTATTATCTAAAAATTCCTCCTTTCGACCATTCAAAAACCTCCCTAGTTCTCTCTAGACCACTTTTATTGGCGTCGTAGGCTATCTATCAGTCACAATTGGTTATCCAAACCCCTCCCAACCTCAATGAGTCTCTAATCACTTGTTAATCAAAGTTTAACTAGCCTAAACCCTAGTTAACTAGCCTAAACCAAGCTTAACTAAGCCTAAATCATGTTTATCATAATCTAATCCTAAATTGCTTTTTAGACTTTAGTTCCACATGCACCCAAATTCCAAATTCTTCCAAACCAAAAACTATAAATACAAGGCTAAGCCTACCCATTCAAACTTACAACTTTACATAAAAAAAGCCAAACCAAGACTAACAAAGCTTTGAGATATCATTTGTATTGGCTTTAAGCTAATTAAACATTTGATCTTAAGGTTACTTCCTCCATTGTTGAACTAACACCTCCATTTTCATCCTTAGACCAAGTTTTGAGTAATATGGAGAGAACCATTGGCCTTGAAGCCATTAATGGTGAGACTTCATTCTTGAAAGCTTGAGTTTCATATCAAACATCACACCTTTGATTTCTAAGTTGATCTTTTTAGGTTTAATTTCTTAATTAAGTAATATAAAGAGTAGAGAGTAGTATATATGCTAGGTTTTCTTATGTTTTTATCAAAGTTATGTTGCATTTATAGGATTAACTCATGTTTATCTCTTAGGTATTTTAGGTTTTTCAAAGCTCATTTTCAATTTTTTGCTCAAATCACTTGTTATTTCCTCATTTTATTTCTAACCCTAGATAAATGACCTTCATTTGTATACATTTTATGGGTTTGATATAGAAATAGGACACTTTGACTAACAACTAATCTGTTTCCTCTTAAAAATTTGAAAATCTGTGTTTGTTTACATGTTTTTCACAGGGTGCGCATAGGTTTCTAACACAGGGCACGTACATGTCAGAATCCCAGCATACCAATCATATCAAGCACGTACCTATCAAAACATCCTCATCATTTACAAATTTTACCTTTACAAGGATGTGCATGCGTCTCCATTATCTAGGGTGTGTATCTGCCGTCTCTTGCCGCTTATGTGTCAAGTTCTAGACTGTGTAAAAAAGTATTTTTAAACCTTTACAAGGACGTGCATGAATCTCCTTCATCTGGGGCACGTATCTTCCTCTCTGGCTGTGGTGGTGTAAAAGGTTCGACTGTGTAAAAAAATTTATAATTCTCTATTTCAGGCTTAAGTGCGTACACATCATAGCCTGAGCATCCATGTCAATATAGGCGTGTCTCTATCATATCGTGAGCATCTGTGTTTACTGCATTGGGTTTTATTAATTTATGACTACAGGCATACTTGTTATGTGGGGTGTGTATCCGTTGGCTAAGAAGCGCTAGTGTCGGTATAGGTGCGCAAGTGTTTGTCGTAAAATTGGAAATTTTTACACTCTGCAAAAACTTTTCTTCTGATCCATTACTGGCAA